>JAAGAY010146408.1:0-20218 GCA_011801015.1 Ardeotis arabs
GTACTGTCCTGGACTGTCTTCTGCAGTGTGAGTATGGTTGAACACAGATCCCTAAACACCCTGCATGGGATCAGGGGAGAGATCTGGGACTGCACATGGCTCCTTCCTTGCTTATGCCACTTGAGTTCCTTTAAGGGATACCAGAGAGCAGGAGGGAAGGATGCACATCCTGGTCTCATCCTGATATGCTACGTGGATATGGGCAGAGAATGCAGCTATGGAAGGCAAAACCTGCTGGAAATACCAAAGGAATGCACCTTTCCCACAATTTAGGGACACTCATTTAAAAGTTACTGTCAATTCTGCATGCCTATGAGCCTGAGTCTCTAAAGAAAGTGTTTTTGTGGTTGATAAGCTGAGATGAAAGGGCTTTGATTAAAGTGGAGGGTGGCATGAGAGACTGATATTACTGTGAAGACCTTGAGCCTCCTGCCTATACTGGCATCGTTAAGAACATCCCACTCAGTGCCAGAGCTGTGATTGCTTCTGCTGGGATAGATAGTAGAATATTTAAAAAATGGGGGCTGCCTCTGTGTGAAGGGACAGGCCTGCTTGCAATTAGACTCTTTCAAGCCTGGTCAGCGGGATATAATTAGGAGAGAAGTCTTTTAATGAACTGACAATACTGGCCAAGCAGCAACTTGCAGGTGTTGAGGGACAGGCTGGGGTCAGGCCTGCTGCTGAAGTATCCGATTCATTATTTGGATGTTCCAAGTTCTCATTGTTTGCTTTTTCCTTTGAATGAAAGGGCTGTTTGTTTAACCCTGGGATTTTTTTTTGCACACAGGTGGGCATACTGCTTATCATGAATGTTGATGTGGTATAATTTAATTTCTGAATGAGGACTACACATTTTTTAAAGAACTTTGAAAGTCAAACTGCCTGGCAGAAAGGTTAATACATGACCAACAAGAAAACCGATAAACAAACAATATACTTGGATAAAGCTGCAAACAAGCTTTTTGATAAACCAGTCAAAGAAGTTAAGCTGTATTTTTTCAGCCTGAAAACTGAACACAATCACGAGTTCAGTGCTGGAGAAGCACAGATCATAAGGGCCAACTCCTTTCCAAAAGCACAGCCCATCAGAGCTAGGAGAAAGCATCTTTCCCTAGAGGTAGCTCCCCATTGCTGTCACAGTTTCAGGGACCTAGAGTTGTTTTTGAACTTTGCTCTCCCCAAGTTGGATCTGTTAGCACCAAGGTCCTCTGAGTGTAATAAAGGTTCAGAAAATGGGCAGTCATTCTTCCAACTTTAAGGAGCTTGGTCAGATCAAATAGATTTCATTTAATGCCTGCTTACAGAGAATCTTTCCCAAGAAGCAGATTTGACCAGATCCTTTCCAAAGCTGCGAGAGTGATGTGACAGTCCACCTATACATCTTTTGTATTACAGCCTAATTGGCTAGAACACACACTGAGAGAGTGTGTGACCGGGATAAATTCCTTCCTCAGCTGAAGGAGTTTTAACTTCTGTTACCAGTCTGCCAGGTCAAAAGTGCTGAGTGGAAGCTGCTTTCCCAGCCTGAATCAGGTTGCGTTCCCTTAAACAGGGTTAGTATATGACTAAGAGTGTCTTTGAGCAAAAGAGAGAGGGCACAAGGGGAACATTACTGTAGTATTGGGGCATTCAGCTGGGAGAAAAATCCTAAGCTCTGTGCTTTGGGCTATTCTTCTGTTTGCTTCAGTGACTTTACAGGAGGAGGAAGCAGAACTCATGATCACCAGCAAGACTTAAGGGGCTGATTATAACATTCACCTCTGCACAGTGGCTCAGAGTGCCTGGAAAGTTTCTCCCCTTTAGCCATACTTAGCAAGTGGTTAAGATTTGCCTTGAGGAAGCAGAAGATACAAATTTGAATCCCGTCAAGCTCAGTTAAGCATTGACCTCAGGTCTCCTATTTGCTGGCTTACTGTTTTGAGAAGAAGGTGATTAAAGGTAACCCAGTGTGACACCTTTCTCTTTTGTTCCTCCAAAGAAGACAGTGAGCCTTGCTCAGTGTTCCTTTTTTTTTTTTTTTTTTTTCTTCCTCTCACCATGTAGCTATATCTTATTTGCAGGAGAGGATTTGGGACTCTAGGTTGAGGTGAGAGATGCTTGCTCCCAGCTCTTAATTCTGTTGCCTAATTGTACTCTAATTAATACATTAAATTATATTAACTAATTATTTCAATTAATTCAATTTTATTTTATTAAATTTTCATTTCCCAAGGAACTAACTCTTTTGCTCATCATTATGTGTAAACTATCTCTTTTTAGCTCTTGCACAAAATGTAGGATTTGGGGAAGAGAGCTGGTAAATTTGGAAATGATTTGCAGGTGAGGAGGTGATTTGCAGGTGATTTTTGGTGTTACCCTTGTCTGGCAGCCAAATGCCCACCCAGCTGCTCACTCACTACCCCTCCTCAGCAGGTTCAGGGAGAAAATAGGATGAGAAAGCTAACGGGTCAAGATAAAGGCAGGGAGATTTCTTACCAGTTACAGTCACAAACAGACTCAATTTGGGGAAAATTACTTTAATTTATTCTAATTAGAACAGATCTGTGTAAAAAGCGAAACAATCATTAAAACAATACCTTCATCTCCTTCTCACGGGCTCAACTTCGATCATTCATTTCTAACTCCTCTCCACCCTGAGTGGTGCAGGAGGGTGAGGGATGGGGGGTTGCAGTCAATGTGTAACACTTTGTCTCTGCTGCTCCCTCCTCCCCCACACTGTTCTCCTGCTCCAGTGTTGGTCTTTCCATGGGCTGCAGTCTTTCAGGAAATATCTGCTCCAGTGTGGGCTCTCTGTAGGTGTCTGTTCCTTCAGGAAGCATCCAGCTGCTCCGACATAGGGTCCTCCACAGGCTGCAGTGCAGACATCTGCTCTGGCAGGATCTTCTCCGCAGACCACAGCAGTATCTGCTCCAGCACCATGGAACACCTTTTCCTTGGGCCTTGGTGTTCCCTCTCTTGTTCCTCACTTTTATTTTACTTTTTCCTGTCCTGCCTGCCTGGTGTTTTCTGCTTTTCCTTAAGGATGTTTTCCCAGCACTGTACATGTGGCTCAGCTTTGGCCAGCAGTAGAGCCATGGCAGAGCTGATTGTGTCCAGCACACAGCAGCCCCTGACCTCTTCCCACAGAAGCCACTGCTCCTGCCCTGCCTGCCATCTTGGTACAGGTGTTCAGAATGTATTCCTGTAGAAGTCCTTGTCAGGGCCCTCAGGGCAGCACTAGGTGTTAATTATCCCAAGCAGCCTCACTTGGGGCCTCCACCCAAGAGCTCCATTTAAGCTCAGGCCTGGGCTTTCACTCCTGTCCTGAGCTATGTCTTAGATGTACTTGGTAGGTCTGTCTCTGCCTCATCTTTTCCTTTTGGCTGGACCCTTAGACAAACCCTGCACCTGGTTTGCTCCCTTGCCATGTTGAGGTCTGTCAGCAAAGCGTGTTACACCATGCCTGGCTCTGCCTGCTGTGTTCAAAAGTTATGGGACTGCAGCCCTGGTCGGTGAGGACGTTGCCTGTGCTGAGGTCACCTTTGGTGTGCCTCTCCTTAGAGAGCACTCAGCACTTGTTGCTCCCTGACACCTCTCTTTTGATAGGTTTTTGCTTCCTCCCTTCTACACGTGTAGTTAGTGATAGTGGTGTGTGGGGAGTAGCATTGTCTCCCTGTTTGGATTGCAAATCAAATGAGAGATGGTGGTGGGAATGCATTTTTGTGTAACTGTGGTCACAGGTTTACAAAATAATTTGTGAGATGTGGTAGAATAATGAACACATGACTGTGTACAGGAGAATCTCTGGAAGGGTGGTAGAGGAGCAGCCCATTTTGCAGCTTTGTGATCTTAGATTGCTGTAAATTCATTGTCGATCTGTGTCCTGCTCTCGCTCCCACTTTGGGAGCCAGGCACTAGAAGTTAGAGATTGCAACCTCTACTCCATCCACATCCAAACCCTTTATCAGCTCCACCCCTCAGACTATTGATGTGTATAGCTTTTCTGTCTTAGATTCCAAAATGTCTTTCTCCTTGTCAACATCATCTATCCTCAGTCAGCACTCTGGCTGAGAATCTAATTACCCTCAGCTGGCCATAAATTCGATCAGAGATGTTACTGTGCCCCTGAGTCTCCACAGACATGCCTTGCTGCTTGAGCACTGTGTGTGCCACGGTGTTGCTTCGGCCCCCAGGAATCCGTCTGTCTTACAACGTTTCTGTGCCTTTGCTGGACAATGTAACATTCTACAGACTCACAATTACTGTCTTGGTCTCATTTCTGGTCATTAGCAGTTACTTTGGTTTGGTAGAGATTTTCCAAATTTCAGGAAGAGATTCTCTGATTTATTTTCCTGGCTTGTGCAGCCTCACATCTACTCAATTTAAGTTCTCTGGGGCTTTTCTTTCCTTTGGCACATCAGAGGAACACATTAAAAAGAGTCCCCGCAGTTTGCTTTGGAATATTCAGAGAGGGTACATTGATTGAAAACTCTTCTAGTACCAGGTTAATTCAGTCCTACAGCAATTCCTCAAGCACATCTCATGAAAATCTGCCTACTCTAAAGAAAAACTAGACTGGCTTATGTATTGCTTTTATTATACTTGATGTGACAAAATCTTTGGCTTGTGCTCTTCCTGTTTCTAGCTAAAGTTGCTGCTCTGTATTCAGGCCATGAGAGCATGCAAATGATCGAAGAACCTGTGTCTGTTCCTAAAGGGCTTTTGAAAATTTTACTGATAATTTCCAGTTGTTCTGACTGCCTGACCTGTGTTTGAGCTGTGTGAATACCCCACTCCATTCAGTGTGGTTTGTTGCTATCTGACCTTACTTGGTCATCATTTGGCTACTGAGCCAAATTCAGGTTTATTTTACTTTCCGTAGCTATGGGGAATATTTCTGCTACAAATATTCATTATTTTTAGTGTTAATGTGTCCTTCAATCTATTAAGCATTTTATCTTTTATATGCATCCCATAGGGGAGAAAAAAAGAAAATCCTACATCACACTTCACATGTGTAGACTTTCCTTCCCAGCATGTCTAGGCAGGACTTTTGGTTCCTATGTATTGGAACAAAGTAGTATCTGGCAAATTGATCTTTCTTTGTTTGCTGGGCATTTTTGCATTATGATGGCCTTTGTTTTAGGAACTGTGATTGAATATATTTTGAGGGTTTTATTTTACTTTAAGATGAATTTCCATTTGCTATAAAAGGAGGTGAAGGTGAATAGCTGAAACTTGCATATCTAACTTTTAATTGGTCATGTGTTTTTAACTTCTGCTCAGTGTGGGCACCTAAAAAAGACAAAGACAGACAGATCTAACCTGAAAGTATTTGAAACGTAACTGGGAAGCAGAACAAAGGAGAATACTACGAGAAAAGAGACATACCACCACATTGTCTGTTCGTTTGCCAAGCTAGGGTATGTGGGCTTTCAAAGTTAAACATGTACATTTGAGCTGCTCACTCTCACCTCTTTTTGTAGCAAATGGAAATAAAAGGCAACTTCCAGGATGAAATTCATCTCAGTCAAAGGTATGCACCTATTCCCACCCTCCTTCTTAGCAGTCACAAAGTTTTAACAGGTATGGGTAGCATCCTTCTTATGTGGTTGCTCTGGAACCTGATGGAGTTTCCTGTCTGGATGTCAGTGAAATTTAGCTAGCAGCAATAGTGCCTGGTGAAGAGAGTTATTTCTCTCATAGATACAAGGTGATGTTGCTGAAAAAATAGCCCCGCTGAAAACATAGCCCCGCTGAAAGTAAACAAACAAAAAAGTAAAATGCTCATTTTCAGTCAGGTCAGCTTCTGGCCACAGACCCTGAAAACTGAAGTGCTGTCACTAGACTCATGGGTACAGGCAATGACCAGGCTGCTGCTTCTGAGGCTGCTGTGGTCTTGGTTCAGTTTGACTGTTCAGAGTTTGTGTAGGTTCAATCAGGGTATTTAAAAAGGCTTCACTTGGATTGATTTAAAAGACAAAATACTAATTATCTCTTAAAAGGAGCTGTGTTTTGAGTGACTTTTTCTAGCACCTTGATACCTCTGACATCTACACTAAAATACACTGCATAATTACTGGAAATCCTTTCTTGTTATGTGCAGTAGCATGGGGGACTTTGCCGTTGATGACCTTATTTGACACCAGAACTTGTGTTGCGGAAAAAGTAGGTGTGGAGAGCACTATCGCCAGTTCTTCCAGTTGCTTTTTCAGAAATAGTAATTTGGGGGTTTTTTGTGGGGTTTTTTTTTTCATTTGCCTTGTTCCATTTATCACTTCAGAAGCCATTTAATAAAGTAATGGTAGGAGATTGAGTTTATTTTCCTAGTCCCTAAGCCCCTGGCTTTTTTGAGTTTACGAAAGGATAATACTGATTTTGTGTATTGGGAACTAGTGTCGGCTGCCTTCAGTAGTTGTTTTGACAGTGTAGACCTTTGCAATTATTGTCAAATTTGTTACAAAAAATAGCCATTTTAAACTTAAGCCTGCTACATGTATGTTTTAAAGTTCTAGGGCTTCTGGGCCAGTAAAGTGTTCCAGGAACTTGGCTGCATCGCAGACAGATCTGCAGAATGTAGCAAGTTGGTTTTAAAAAACACATTCTCTAAATATGTTTTATGAGACCTGAATATTTGAAATAGTCTACCTAATGTTTTTATTATACAGTTGCTTTGTAAATCCAGGACCTAATGAAGCTCTCTCTTCTGCTGTGAGTAACAGCCAGTAGCGATAATGCCTCCTTGAAGGAAGAGGTTAATTCCTGCTCTCCCGTACATAAACTGCTGTTCTGTGATGGCAGAAAGGGCTTTGTGCAGTGGTAGTCTACATAAAATTGCACCATAAATGGTTGGTGTTTCTAAACTTTTGCCCCTAATTCATAACATGTAGGCTGTCATCTCTCTTAGATGTATTGTATGGCCTGTCCTTTCACTTTCCTGGGGGGAAAAAAAAAAAAAGGGGATTCTGAGATCAAATAAAGACAGGAGGAAACATAATTTTCTCTCTTGCCAGAGCAGGGAGTCACTGGGGATTTTTATGGCGCCACAATTGCAAAATGCTGCTTAAGTGCACACGTAACCGGTGGCAACAACAGTTCCAGTGAGTTGCAGAATTTTAAAACTCTTGAACTGAATGAGCTTGGCTGCTTACAGCTGTGAAGAACATCCCTTACTAGCTTGTACTGCTCAAAACACTCTCATCTTTAAATCTTTGGGCCTCTTTCCAGCTTTCCTGGGCCTTCACTCTGCCTCTCAAAAGGTAGCTGCTATCAGAGGCATTTTGCATCGGCAGTGCTTGCTGACCACTATTGCAGTGGAAGTAAAAGATCTAGGAGTACAAAGCTCTGTGTTCACATTTCTATGTTTAGCTGTTTAAACATAGGACACTCAGGACAAAGTACTTTTGCATCACTGTAGAAATGCATAGTTAATATTGAGTTGTTGGAGAATATCATCTAACTGTTGGTTGTTTTTTTTTAAAAAGTTGTTATTGCAGCCAGTGGAGAAAGAAAAACAGGGAGAAGAGAACTTTTGAAGAAAAACAGTCAGCTCCTATTGGTTCTTGTAAGTGGAAGCATTTGCTATTAGTGTGGTAGTTTCACAACATTATGCCTAATCTGCTTTGCTTTTTAATTTATTTTTTTTTTGTCTTGCACAGATATAGCTGTAATAGTCGTGGTGTCCTGCTGTATGCTCTTTGAAGCAGCAATTAAAAAGCTTACAGGTGTCTGTAAGCAAAACTGTTGTATGTGCTATTCATTGTGTTGTAAAACCACTTCAGTGTGTGGTATAGCAGCTATAGCAGCTTGAAAGGCGGTGTTATACATTTTTAATATGGCCTGTAGGTGATAGAGGCGAAAAAATCAGAGCTATAATATTTTTTTTCAAGGTGTTCTCCCTAAAACACACCCTATTTAAAGTTTACTCTTTCTGTTGATCCTTTGACTGGGATTTCAAGCTCTCACTACTCGTCAGATTGAGTTGTCAATGTTGGGGTGGCTTTCCTTTTGGAGCAGAACAGGAGAGCCACTAGACAGAACACTGGCTAGATGCCCTGGGGACTTTGCACAGATCTGTAGACCACTGATTTTATTGTTTGCTACAAGCCTATCAAAATCTCTAATCAGTTTCTGTAGGATTATGAAAAATTTTAAATATTCACAAACATGCACAAGCTTTAAATCCACATTTTTCCAGGCCTCTGTAGCCATGAATTGAGATGTGATGCTCGTAGTTGCCAGAGTAGTGAAACTAGTAAGGAGGGTGGTTTAAAAATAGCTGAAAAACATAATGAGAGCTAGCAGTACTATTTAATCTGCCTTGTTACTTCAGTTCTTTAACTGAAGCATGGAAATGGTATGGGTAGAAGATAAGAAAATTTTCTAGGTAGAGAAAATGTGGCAGACATTATTGGGGGCCTGCTCAGTCTCATTAAAACATTGCAGCAGAACTAGAAATGGTTTGATCTCAAGATTCTCTACAAACATCAGACACTCTGCTTTCTTTCTCTGAAATTAAAATTGTTTAGTTGGGGTTTTTTTGTTGTTGTTTTTGGGTGGGTTTTTTTTTTTTTTACTCTCAGTTGGGTTGGAGTGGGCAGAGGAAGGACAGTGCACTGTTAAGTGGATCTAGTAACATGTGCTTTTTGTAATTAGTCTAGTGAACGTGCTGTGGGGAGACAATAAGAAAACAAATATTTCAAAGAATCATATACAGTACTGTACAGTACTGTACAGTACAGTACATATACAGTACTGTGATGAAGCACATTCTTTACATCTGTTACTGGTTTTGAAATATTTTGAAACTCATGAAAGGATATTGTTAATAAAGAGAAATCACCTTTATAGCAATGTGCAAGTTAATGATTTTTTTTTGTTGTTTTCTTACAATTCTTCCCTTTGAGATGAAAGCAGGCTTGAACTTATGCTGTAGTGGATAAGAGTAAATAATCTGGTAATAAGATTTAAAAAGCCGTTTCCCTAACTGTTGAAGTTTCTATTTAAAAACACCAGTTACTGCTTGAATGTTTTTAGCTGAGCATTCTTATTTCTCCTCCTTCCCCTGGACTCTAAAGCACTTTATGTAAAAATATTTTGAAAGAAACAGCCTCATGGAACTAGTTTGCAGCATGATAAAATAAATACAATTTGCTTTGAGTGACTGGACTAGCCACTCTTGTCACAGTGGAGGCCTTGAAGCAGAGTTGGGAAAAACAGTTACGGAAATCTTTGAGATGCTGTGAAGTAGCACCACTTGCAGGAAGAAGCCTTCTGTTCAGGCTCTTTGTTTCTTCTGATCATCTGATCTTCCAAAGTATTGTGGTTTGATGGATGTTTCTTTTTCTCCCAAAGAGTGGTCAGGCACTGGAATGGCCTGCCCAGGGAGGTGGTGGAGTTGCCGTCCCTGGCAGTGTTCAAGAGGCGGCTTGATGAGAAGCTACAAGATATGGTTTAGTAGCTGTGGCAGCAATGGTAGTGGGAAGACGGTTGGACTAGATGATCTTATAGGTCCCATCCAACCATGTGATTCTATGATTCTATGATTCTATGTTCTCAGAAGTCTTATGGTTTTCTTTCAGATACTTAGAGTGGTATCCATATCTTCTGACTTTAGATAGCTGAAAATTTCATGTCTACATCTAACTCACCAACTTCCCTAGCCTGTATTTACTGTCACTGGAGAGAAATTGTCATCTCCAGAGAGGTGGTGTTCTGACTTGCTTTAGAAACCGCTCTGAGGATGAAATTACTTTCCTTCTTCAAGTGTCTTTTTGTCTCCTTTGACTATAAAGGATGGCTTGGACAGAGCTCACACTTACATATCTTTTAGCTGCCTGGCTTAGATGCACTGGATCTCTTTTTCTGCCTCTGGAGAAGCTGAATTACTCCCCAGATGCAGAGTAACTTTCTTTTTTTCCTGAAGGAGCTCACCATTTCCTCCCAGTAAGGATGGGCTAAGAAAAGGCCTAGCAGAGTGAAGTGCTGTCCTTGTAAGACTCACAGCTGTGACAAGAACAGAGATAATTTCTGATTTGGAACAGCCTGGCTTCTCAGTTATAAATTGGGCTGATTTATGTCATGTGCTGCCTCTGAGTAATATCATTCTTCCTTGCTTGATAAACATTAAAAGTCTGTTTCTAACCTCTACAAAACAGCAGGAATGAGAAATATATTGCACTGGAATTTGTAAAAAGTAAGAGTGCTAATCCATTGGATTACTCGCTTGTTGTTGTGACTTTGGTGGGGCTTTGGGGCTACTTTCTGAACAGAAATTAGTTTCCACATTTTCTATGTACGATGGTTATCCAACAAATAAGTTCTGTTTCACGTTGAAAATGCATGTCTGTGTTGGTTAATTGTTCAGCAGTTAGTAACCAGCACAAGCTGCGTGCCCGAGTAGAGATGCCTAAGGTCCTCTGAAGTATGAGGAGGTGCAGTGAAAAGCTTAGGGATTATTACTAACATGTTGTTTTAGATGAATTTAATTTCATGCCTGAATTTTTCTTTTCTTAATATACGGAACTCGGTTGACAAAAGACATTAGCACTAATAAAAGGACCTGAATTGATTTGCTTGAAAATCGAAGACTTTGACCATCAAGTAGCAATCACGTAGATAGAGCTCTGTTTCTAGATGGCAGCAAATCATCAGAACAGCGCGTGGGCTGCATGGGAAATCTGCAGCATGCATCTAGTGTCTGTGACTAAACGGGGACCAATGTGGATTTTGCTTCTGCTATTGCCTTCTCAAGTAATTTCTCCATCCTTTTCCCTCTTTTGTTCCAAAACACTGTTCTGATTAATGCATGAAAGGGCTTACCATCGGTTTCATTTTTTTTTTTGATTTTCCATTGTGCGTGAATCCTTTCACACACAAAAGCAGTGGTGATTGTATTGGAACTGAGTGTCTGTTCTCAGTCTTTACTCTGGATTTATTATTGCATTTTCATCAGCTTTTACCTTGCTTTCCACTTCACTGGTTTTGATGATCTTCAGTGAAATCCATTAGTCTAAGGAGGTGGCTTTCTTAATGACTTATATACCATCTGTTATTTTCAGTTTATTGTAGTTTTTATTTATAATTTAGTAAGTTCTGCAAATATCTGCTGCTTTAATTACAGTGAAATGTGTATTGCCTTTCCAATCATGTCGTCAAACTGTGGGTTATTTAGTACCCTAAAACATCCTTATTTTTGTCATGTAGTGGTGCATAAGTAAGACTAGAGGATGGTAACAGTCCCTTTCCAACTTCAAAATCTCTGAATCTGTCTGCTTTGTGTTTCATTTACCTTATAATGCTGCTGCTCGTGGACATTATATTTTTGTTTACAGCACACTAACACATTGGTTTGAAACACTGTTACATGAAGTATTGCAAACTTAAAATTTTGCAAGGCCTGTTGAACCACCTGGCTTTTAGAATGTGTTAATTGTGCATAAAATACTAGATAGCCAGCATATTGGAAAGAGATCTGATTAATGCTTTCTCAAAGGGGAATGTGTACAAAACGTACAATAATTTTACCACATACAGGAACAAACAAGTTATAGACTTTCATTTACTCTTTCCCTGACTGTATTGCCATGACGTACAGTAGAAATAATTTTTGCCAGGAACACTTCCTGTGAGATTTAGTTTTGAAGTGACTTTCCATTTCCCTGATTTGTCTGAGGTTGAATCCCAGAATCACAATGTGTATTCAAGAAGTGTCCATCCTGCCTCCTTTCAGTTGTGTAACACTGCCAGTGACCGAGATCACTGCTTGTGCTAACATGAATTATTTAGCTGTTTACCCTTCTGACTTTTGAAGGTATTATGCTTACTGCATAATTGGCAAAAACTTCTAGGCTCTAAGATAGAAGCTGTTGAGATGTGCAGGGTATTTATGCAGTTTTGTTTTTTACTTTAGTTTCAGGTGTCACTGACCTCAAGTCTTCCTGAGTTGTTCTAGTAAAGAAATGTGAACTTGTCTTTCTTGGTTCTCTGCTAGGTTCCTTTGAGTCCATTAGTGCAGAGCAGGTCAGCTTTTGAAGGGATAATTACCTCACGCAGCAGATCCCACCTAAATTGAATTTGATCCATTTATTTATTTTTTTTTCTGGATTAAGCTGCCTAATTATTGTCTTCCTACAGGCACAAATCAAACCACTTCAGTTCCTCTCCCCCTGTGATACAGTGAAGGTTCTGAGACCGGAAAACCAACAAACCAACCAGACAGAAAGGCCCACCAAAGGACTGGATGGTCTTTCGTTGTTAGCATTTACTGTGTTCGATGAATTGGAGGATCACATGTTTGGCAAGCCAAGCCTGGACCACAGGTTGCACACAGATTTGGATCTTGGGCTATGCATGCTGAGGCTGGTACCTTTCATAGGCTATGCCCTTGTGCTAGAAAGGTGATAGCAGCGATCTTCTGACTTTTATGCAAGTCCACTGCTGTTTGCAGGCAAGTTGCCAGTGTAGGTCCTTCAGTTGAAGTGGGTTGCCAATAACAGCACCCTTGTTAAAATACGTGGTGAATCAGTTTATTCTAGTCAGTAGTCTGCATAATTAGGGTGGAAATGAGAGCAATAAATATACTTAAGTGTTTGGAAATGGCTTTCTTCCTGAAGATTTTTCACAGGGTGAAAATTCGGATTAGTTCTAGAGGAAGAGAACTGACCTTAAAAGCCCCATTACAATTGACCTTAAAGCCACCATTCTTTTCAGTTACTCAGAAATGTTTGCTAAAATTTAATGGAAAAGGTCTCTGAAACCTGACCCATGTTATAACAATATTGATACTGGTTTTTGCTCATGATTTCTCTTCATTTATACAGATGTATTAAAACCAGAACAATCTCTATCGCTTCTGTAGTGGACAGTAGTGAAGTCCAAGAGGCAAAACTTGTGTGAAAGATGTGTGTTAGTATTTATCTTTTATTTTTTCCATCTTATGTTTCCTTATTAAACTTATATAAAAAACTCAGAATGGCATGTTGATTTAGAGGTACAAACTGCACACAATGAATCCCTTTTCTGTTAAGTCAAAATTGTAGGAAGCCCTACTTATGTAGTTCAGTCTTTTTAAGTGCTTTACTACATTTTTTTATTTATCAAATCAAATAAGACATCAGAATTAGCATTTGAAGGACTCAAAGTCTTGAAAGCTTGTTCATCATACAGCAGTTCAAATTACATGTAATCTCCTCTTTTTTCTTTTTTTTTTTTTAAAATTGTTTGGATCCCCACTAAACTACATCATACACTAAAATCTATCATTTACTTCTAGCACAAGTACTGAAAACCTCTTCCCTTAAGTGTTTTTCATGTAAAAAGTTTCCCACAGTGAGAAATTTATTAAGCAGGATTCAATACAAAACATAATTTAAAATTTAAATCTGCATTCACTTTAGCTCCGTTAAAGCTCAGTCTGGCTGTTTATTTTGGGGCTTTTAGGTACCTACAGTGTAGGAAAATGGTATCTTAAATAACATCAGCTTGTCTCCTTCTGTGGCACAATAAAGGCCAGTGCATGCTCTTGCCATACAGGTGAGCTAAAAACAACTGAAAACTAGAAGATCCATTTTCAAACCCTGTATCCAAAAATCAGAACTGTAGTGGGAGAGCATGCAAGGGTTGAGTGTTGTCCTGTTCTGGTTGAGCAAAATGCTTCCTTCACTGCAGTGAGTTTCTTTTGTTACCTGTGAGGGTGCTCTCCCAATTTCATCCCCTCCAGATTATTTTTGAAGTGTACTTTAGTTGTAGGTGTGTATCATTATAAGCAGCAGCAGCTGCTGAAACAACTGAGTTGTTTCTGTGCAAGTTCTTTAGGCTTGTTGACTGCAGGAAGCAATGGACTGCAGGCCAGGCTTCCTGACATCCCTTCCGGGTCTCCCAGGCTCCTGCCTGGGGGGATTTTGCTCTGCTGCCATTTAACTGAAAACAGGCAGAAATCAGGAAGTGTCATTAAAACTGGTGGGTTTTCCTTGGGATTTTGTGTAGGAACCATAGGCTATTTGGTGTGACAAGAGTTCACACACATATTTTAGTGACTTACTACCAGAGACTGTTAAGCCCTTGGTTACCAGTGTTAGTTACGGCCTGATAGTCATTCTGTAAATAGGAGCATCAGCTCCGTGTCTCCAAGTAGATACTTCTTGATATATTTTTCTACCTTTTTCCCATTTACATTTTTACAACATACAGATTGTGTATGTGTATCTGCCTATGTGTATACATACATGCAAACATGCGTGTATCTATATATACATGCTCACATACAGCAGGCACACTCCAAAATCCAGCAGTGTTTATTCACAGGAATTTGTGTCTTTATTAACAGGTGCCTTATCTTGGGAAAAAATAGTAAGGTATAGTAGTATACATATAAAATATAGTAACATATAAAGGCATTTCAGAGGTAGCACTGATACTCAGTTGCTTTTATAGTAAACCATAACCACTCTTTAAAAGAGAACAACAACAGTTAAGTTCAGGAAATGAAAAAGAAGGAAAAGGACACTTGAAAATATTGGGGGGGTATATGTGAAGAGTTGCTAGTTGGTAATTATACTTGGAGTCTGGACAGGTCAGCTAGTTGCACCCTCAAGTTTGGGGAAATAGCAGCAAACTTTTCCAGCTGTGCGATTTTTGAGGTTACAGAAAAGCACTTCAAATGTAAATTTTTCCTGTGAGTCCTTTTTATTAAATTACTAATATACTTTAATTTTTGTTTAATGGACCTGTGGAAGTGCAGTGCTCCTAAACTTGTTTGTTTTGCTGTACTTCCAGATGGACAGGAAAGGTGGTTTGGGATTCACATGTATGATAATAAGCGTGAGCTCTAAAGTAGAGTGCAATATATGCAATACAAATTAATTGTTATAAGTCCTAGTACAGGCTCTTCTAGAGTCTGGATAGACGTACCCAAATTAGTGTTAGATGCACTTGGTCTTCCAATATTTTTCTTTTTTTGATCTTCCCAACTTATAATACCAGCCTTTATAGATGATATTTTGAATGGAATTGGCCCTTAAATTTGGGAGGGGGAAGGGTATTACATGATTAAACTATCCCTATTCTGAAACCAGAAATCCTTCTGCGGGGATATTGGCTTTTGAAATACCTTTTGCCAATGGATGACTAGTATCTAATGGTTTCCTGGTAAAATCTTTTGATCTGAGTCTTGGAAAGGATTTGCAGAAGGCTGGAGGAGAGTGGTCGGTAATTCAGTGGCTGACAACCTTAACTGTAAAAGTGCAGATGAGAGAGCTGGCCAGAGCCTTGCCTCTGAAGCTCATCAGTTGTCTCTGGAACCACTAAGGGCTCAGCTGGAGGAAGCAGGTGCTTGTTGTAAACAGGCCTGGGAAGCCTGAGGAGCCTTTGAGGTGAGGGTAGGGGAATGAGGAGAGGGACTTGCTATCCCAGCCTGCCTGTGGCAGGGACAAGACTCTGCTTTAATGGAGGCTGAAAGGGTAATTGAAAGGAAGGGCATGATGGAAGCCCTTCTGCTTGGCTGAGAGAGGGCACTGCAGATGGAGGTGTTACAGTTTGGTAAATAAACCGTTCAGCCAGACTTCCTTATTATTTGTTAGACCTAAGTCTTAGTTGACGTGGTTTCAGGCACTGCTGCCCTGCAGTGCAGTAGATTAGGAGGTACACAATGGGCAAAACGTTCAGCAGGCTCTTCATTTACCTTAGTAAATAACTTTGAAGATCTGTGCATCAGAAGTAATAAATGGTCTCCTGCTACTGCAGTTCCCTCTGTTGTGACTTAAGGTGCCATATATTCCACTTGCCACTTCACTGCTGCCAACAGCTGTCACATGGGTGTTATGCCCTCTGGGAGAAACTAAGAAACCAGGAGATGTTCATATCCAGCTGCTTCACAGATTTTGATCGTGCTTGAGAAGAGATGGCCATAGTGTGCGATTTGGCACTGGGCTTACACAACTATACCCTTTTGTCTGTTTTTAGAAGCAGCAGTAGAGGCATCAGAAATGTGCTCAGTTGGTATAGTGAGGGACCAGATTGGAATGTTAGGTTAAGATGCTCAGCATACTGGCTCTATTTTCAGCTACTGAAGAACAAGAACATATTAGTGGTAACAAATTATCTTAACCCTGCTTAAATCAAAACAAAATATTCCATTTTTGTAAATTTAAGTTCTGCTGCTTCAATCTGTGAACATTGGTAGTATAATATACAGAACACCCTTTTCCCTTCTATAACACCCTTTTGCTTCCCTCAGATTTCCCATAAGGAAAGCACAGACTTTAAAAAAAAAAAAAAAGTGTATGTTTTCATGACTGCTGTCAAATCATGATATTCATACTCAAAACATAGATATTCCTATTCAAAACATGGATAGGAGAGATGCACCTAATGCATTAATAGTAACCTTAACAGTCAGCATTGCTAAGCCTTCTGTATAGCATGATGTCCTGTTTGGGACTCTGAGCCTGAAGAAAAACATGGAGAATCCGGAGCATAAGCAGCAAGGAAGACCTGAGAGATTTTGCTTTCAGGAGCAAACTTAGTCAAGAGAAGACTGCAATATGAAAAAGACAGTGAGAAAGAGGAAAATAAGTCCCTTCTCTATGGCTATGGTGGACAGGGCAAGAAATAATAGGACCACATTGTAGCATGAGAGATTTTTCTAGGCTCAGGTGAGAAAAATAGCCAGAAAGATAGCTTAGTGCTGGGTTAGGTTGCCTGGGAGAGCTGTGAGTGCCTCATTGGAGGCTGATAAGAACAGGTGAGACAAATCTGTCATGAATGGTTTGTGTCTAGCTGGTCTTCCCTGAGGCAGGGGCATAGGCTTGGGTGAGCTCCCAAACCTTTTTTTTTTTTGTGATTCTCTGAATATTCAGGAAGTACTGTGTTGTTCTGGTGTCTACTGGGAGCAAAGCAGCTGACAAGCTGCCAGACCAGTTAAAGCAAAGTAGGTTAGAGGACTGATGCATTTGTAGCCTGTGGGAGAGATGGGAGCAGGGAGCTCTGATAGTGCCGCTGCACAACCCTGTCTGCACGCTCTTTGTTCGTGTGATTCGTGGAAACATGCTGGTGTTACATCTGAGGCAGTTGCTCAGCAGCCCTCAACACACAGAGAGAGAGAGAATGAAAGGAAGGGCAATAAGAAGAAGCGAATAAGCTATAATTTATCCTCTGCTGCTTCCTCTGTACCCACAAGGCAAAGAAACACCACAAGTAATCAGATGAATGCAAAGCTAATTGTTACACTATTTACCAACTTTGTGTAGCACGTCTCCAGTTGGTATGGTTGGTATGAAGTAGATTGAAAGATGAGAAAAAAACCAAAACACAGTCCACTGATTCCATTGCTTTTGCTAGTGAAAGCCTCTGTAATTTATATTACTCGGATGAATTTCTGTTAAGTTCCTCCTCTGTTAAGTCCCTGGCAGACTTTGCAAAATTTCATAATATGTGTGCTTTTCCCATTGCTATGTTCTGCTTGATATTGAGCCCATCTGAAAAAAAATCTCTGGGAAGTTCCTATCATTTGATGGGGGAAGAGGAGGAGTCACACTGAAAGGGAAGCAAAGGTAATGATAGATCAGAGAAGCTGCTTATTTAAAGCTTGTTCATGTGCAGAAATGGATGTTGGAGTTGTTTAATGGATGAAGCTATATTTGTGTTAAAGAAGCTGAGTGCACTAGCAGACCCCTCTAACTGTCTTTGGGAAGTCTGTGGTATCTAGTAAGGGAGAAAATACTCCTAATTCTGTCAAGTGAGGCTCCGTTATGAACAGGTTGTACATAAGGGCTGAGCACCACAATATGTGGATGGGATTGTAATGGTTCCCTAAATAAATGGAGGTGTGAAGGCATAATTCATCAGTTGATTGCCTAGTGTAAACAGTCCTCAGTATCCTAACGTGAGTGAAGCTCTAGGCTTTCCGGGGATGTGGTTAAAGCTGGGGAAGCAGCACAACATGGACATACTGAAGGTAGATAACTTGAGTACTTTAATTGCTTAATCAGTTGTGCATGCAGCTCAGCACAGGTTTGTCATCCAAGTCCCTTTCTGCCTTCTGAGAGGGTGTTGTAGGATTGTTTTAAGCTCTAGGCCAATGGCTCATCTGGTCAGTGGAAGCTTTCTCAAATATGCAATGCAGTATCACTGGCATGATCATGGAATCATAGAATAGTTTGGGTTGAAAGGGACCTTCAAAGGTCATCTAGTCCAACCCCCCTGCAAGGAACAGGGACATATCTAACCAGATCAGGTTGCTCAGAGCCCCATCCAGCCTGGCCTTGAATGTTTCCAGGGATGGGGCATCCACCACCTCTCTGGGCAACCTGTGTTCCAGTGTTCTACAACTCTCATTGTAAAAAAGTTTTTTCCTAATGTCTAGTCTGAATCTGAATCTACCTCCTTCAAGTTTAAATCCATTACCCCTCGTCCTATCACAGCAGGCCCTGCTGAGGAGTTTCTCCCCGTCTTTCTTGCAGGCCCCCTTTAGGTACTGGAAGGCCACGATAAGGTCTCCCCGGAACCTCCTCTTCTCCAGGCTGAACAGCCCCAACTCTCTCAGCCTGACCTCACAGGAGAGGTGCCCCAGCCCCTCTGATCACCTTTGTGGCCCTCCACTGGACTCAGTCCAACAGATCCACGTCCTTTTTATGTTGGGGGCTCCAGAGCTGGATGCAGTACTCCAGGTGGGGTCTCACCAGGGCAGAGTAGAGGGCCACAATCACCTCCCTCGACCTGCTGGCCACACTCCTCTTGATGCAGCCCGGGATGCAGCTGGCCTTTTGGGCCGCAAGCATACATTGCTGGCTCATGTTGAGCTTCTTGTCCACCAGCACTCCCAAGTCCTTCTCCTCAGGGCTGGTCTCAATCCGTTCTCCGCTCAGCCTGTATTTGTGCTTGGGATTGCCCTGACCCATGTGCAGGCCCTTGCATTTGGCCTTGTTGAGCTTCGTGAGGTTCTCAAGGGCCCACCTCTCCAGCCTGTCCAGGTCCCTCTGGATGGCATCCCTTCCCTCCAGCGTGTCGACGGCACCACACAGCTTGGTGTCATCGGCGAACTTGCTGAGGGTGCACTCAATCCCAGTGTCCATGTCCATGATATGGTATGATTGTCAGTGTGTCCTAAAACAGTTTATATATCTGTCATGCAAACTGTCTTTTTTTTGAGGTTGACATAGATTTTAGTATTCTGAGGAATGTTAGTGCTGTGAGGGGAGGTGTTTTTCAGGCCTTCAATTTTTGGGGATCTTTTAACATGAATACTTTATTTACTTTATTGTAAGGTTTCTCTTTCGAAACAATAAGGACTTAATGGCAATTATACTGGTAACCTTTGTTAATGTAGTGTTGGTGGCTGTAAATATTTCAAATCTTGGACTCAATAGACTCGGCTAGAAATCGCAAGTTTTTAATAACATTAGGTTCCTCTTATTTGCCCTTTTTTTTTTTTTCGTTTGAATGTTGAGAATGTATCTTGGTCATGTTTTTGAGCCTTCATTTAGTAGCATGTGGTTTAGCAATATTTACTTAATTATTTTAAACAAAGGGAAATAAAAGCTACTCTTGTTGACGTGTGCATCTAGAAAATGTGATTTTGAGCAAGCTAAACCTAGTGTCACTGAGAAGTTGCTGGTTGGTACCCATGCACACGCATTGCAAGGTGCTTGAGAGGAGCCAAGTGCTGGTGCACATGCAGATGATATGCTTCCCATTTAGTGTTCCTGCAATGTGCCAAGACTGATATGGATCTAACTTTTTCACTTTCTGTGTGGTGGCTAGACTTAATAAAGAGTAAGACTGCTGTTACATGTTTGTTGATTAAAGAATGGCTTTAAAACTTTTGTAGGTGAGGGCATAAGTCTTCTCGTCCTTCTCCTTCAGCTATGTCCTTTGTCAAGTCTCTAAGGCACTCCCTATGGCTTCTCTCAAGCTCTCTGAAGCTTGTGTGGAGTGAGTGTGAGGTTCAGAAAGTTGAGAAGAAATTGCTGTCCTGGGAATGTTGGTATTACCATAGCAAATTTAACTGAAGATGAGGGATTTGGCTTGCCCCTTGATGGGAAAATTAGGAAAAAATTAGGAAAAAAATTTTCACCTTGAGAGTTGTAGATCACTGGAACAGGTTGCCCAGAGAGGTGGTGGATGCCCCATCCCTGGAAACATTCAAGGCCAGGCTGGATGGGGCTCTGAGCAACCTGATCTAGTGGGGGATGTCCCTGTTCCTTGCAGGGGGGTTGGACTAGATGACCTTTGAAGGTCCCTT
>JAAGAY010146410.1:14700-32648 GCA_011801015.1 Ardeotis arabs
ACCGGCAGTGCCCGGGCTGATTGCGGCACTGGCAGCATGCGGGATGCCCACCGCCCACCTCCCACCTCCCACACCAGAACTGAGCCCCCACCTCAGCAACCATCGTCCCTTCCGGGCTGCCCTGCGCAGGGAAACGCCATTCCCGGGCCTGGAGCCAGCCCCGGCTGCGTGGGGTTGGATTTCCGTTTGCACTCACATCCCACTCGTGTCAGGCAGAGGTAGGTGGTGTTTTGCCCCCCACCATGGTCACAGCAGTGGAAGGATCGTCATTTGGGGCTGGCTGGTGGTGGGCCATGGTCCCCTGCGTTATCCATGCAGCGACACAGGGATTATGGACACGATTCCCATTCAGACCTCATATCCCTGTGAGGAAGCCTAAATCACCTTCAGGATTTCTAAAACAAGCCTGAGTCATTGGCTTGGCAGGATCCAATGGTGCAACCTCCTTCTCATCATTTCTTAACTTCCTCTTCCATCCTCATTTTGAACTTTTAATTCTAGCATTGTAGCCTCAATTTCGGCTCAGGGACATCCATCAGGACACAGCCAGGGAAGCTCTTGGAGAGACAGGTGTTCCCCTGGTCCGTCCCTCTGCCCAGCTGAGGGAATGATCACCTCTGCCATCAGCCTGGCTCAAACATGAAATAACTGCGAGTTACCCAAAGGCATTCATGGATAAAGTGGATGTTGGTTAACTCGGACTTTACTAGGAAAATACAGCTATGAGCTAAGGAAAGCTGTGGTAAACATCTACGCTCTTAGTACAGACTCCTACAACACCTGCACTGCTACACAGACAGCGTGTCTTTAATCCAGCTCGTATAGGCATTGCGATAAGAGAAAGGGGGAAAATGGCTGGTAGGGCACCCAGACCTCTGTGGTGGGTTTTCTAAGCAAATTGCCAGATGATCTCACTATGGTGCTGCGTCGTGCCACAAAGCTTTAGGATTCCCACGACCAAAAATCTCCCCAAAGCCCCTAGAGATATTCAAGGTGCGCTGGCGCTGCAGGGGTTAACCAGCAGAGAGGGCGGAATCTGCGTAAGGCTGATTTGAGGAAAAAAATAATTAAAGGCAGCTTAGCTGAAAGCATAGCTGAGTGGGGCTTGGCGAATGGCATCTCTGAAGGCAAACCTGCCCTAGACAGGCGCTGCGGCATTTTGTACGGGGCATCTCGCCGGAAGAAGCCAGCGAGGCCTCTAATTTGCCCCCAGAGCATCTCTCTGTGAGACGTGGGTTATTTATGGCTTCTGGGCTCAGTGCTTTTCCCCCAGCGCTGGCAGGGTGCAGGAGGGTGCTGGCGCATGGTCCTTGTCACCGTAACTCCGCAGCGTGACCTTGCATGGAGCCACCCACCCCAAGGCTGAATCAAAGTTGCATTAATTTACCTCAATGATCAGCTCAAGATGAGCCTTTTCCCTTTTCCCACTGCATCATCATCATTATTATTATTATTATTATTATTATTATTATTATTATTATTATTATTATTATTATTATTATTATTAAATATTCCTACACAGCAGCATCTGGGAGCTGCATCCAGCCCCGGTCCGTACTGTGCAGTTCAATCCTCTTTCCTCCACAGTGATGTGAAGCTTCATATGACTGATCCCTTCCTTTGCTCCAGAAACCACTTCCCACAGGGGTGGACGTGTGCTGGGAGCCACCCTGCATTTCCACCCCTAAACTGGGGACCGGGGGAGCACCGGAGTGCCCTAGCTCCCACTGACCCTGTGGCTGTACCCCCCCAGGAGCCGCAGCCTGGCAGCGCACTCCTCCGCGTGCCTCTGAGGAGGTGAAGTGATGCAGGCGTGTTTCTGCAGCTCATCCCGGGACAGCTCGGTCCAGTGCTCACGCTTGCTCACACCCTGAGTCCTTATGGGTTTCTTTCTGTGCGTATGGGTGCACCTGTACCCATATTTCTGCACACACCCCCTCCAAACCCGGTGTTTTTTGGGAAGGTGATGTCACAGTGTCATGATGTCTCTCTAAAACCCGTCAAGTTGTTGTTCCCATTAATGCTGCCCTAATCCCAGCGGCTTGGTGAAGCGCGATCAGACAGCATCCTCGGCTTCAGAAAAGCCACGGGGCTCTTTTCCCTAATTTGCAGTTTGATTCTTCCTGGCCGGGCGCAGCATTTTAATGCAGGCTGCGGCTCAGCGTCACCCTTTTTATTCTCTCTAACAGTTTCTTTGCCTTGTGACAGCATGGAGCGTTCACAGCACAGCCAGGTCCAAGGCAGAGATGAATTTCCTCAGCTATGAAATAAGCAAAGCAGATGATGGAATAAAGTTGCTTTTCCCCGGCTGGTTCAGTGGCTCTGTCTCGCTGTGTTACGTTCCTAACTCCTGGCCTCAGCAACTCTTACCCAGACCCGCGACCCCCGAGCGGGAAATGCTGTTGGGTTTCCTCTGCCATTGAGAACCCGACTTTTTTTACGCAGGGCCAAACGCTGCTCTCGATTCCCCAGGTTAATCTGGAGTAAATCCCTGGGATTAACCGGATTTAACCCCATGCTGGCGGAGCTGACCGGCGGCGTTGCCTGGGGTCTACTGGGCTCCACGTCCTTCCCAGGAGCCACGGGCTGGGTAAAGCGATGCTCCCAGAAAAGACCAGTAAACCATCCCACGGGCAGCGGCAGGTCCGCTGCCTCTGGGTGAAAAGCCGGAGGGGATCCATCCAACATCCCGCAGCAGCTTCCCCGCTCTCCCCTGCCCTCCCCGGGATGGGGGCACAGGGTTTCGTTTCAGTGGGTGAAACGTTCGGGCCCTTTGTTTGGCCAAAGCGAGGAAGATGCCGATAGCCGTGCTTTTTCTGCCTGCTCAGTGTTTTCTTGGCCTGATGTGGATGAGGGGAGGCTCTGCCTCTGTGGGACCAGGGCAAAAAGCTCGTCCTGCCCCTGGGTCTGCATCCTCCCAGATCCCTTCATCATCACATGAGGATGCCGTGACTTGGGCTGGGCGCTGGAGGACGGAGGGCACGAGGATGACACCAGTCCTGCTGGCCTTGGGTGGGTGCGATGGCTGGGGGGCCACCTCACCCCCTGCCTCGCGCACACCCTGCCCTGCTGCTTCGCTCCCGTTTGCATCTCTCCCTGATCCTCCCCGGCCAGGCTTGTGATGGAGCGAGTCCCCTTTTGCTCTCCCTGGGTGTAACCGTGGGAGGAACGCTCACGTCCCGCTCCCCAGAGCCCCCTTGCTCTCCTCCGCCACTGTCCCACCCTCGCTGGCAGGACTCTCCCAGCCGCGCCGAGGAGGAGGCTGATGGAACAAGCGAGCAGCACACCCCAAAGATGTGTCATTGTGCGACGCGCTTTCAAACCTTGCCGCATGTCACTGTGTCACAATTTCAGTTCATTAGGCGGCGCGGGGAAGACGCCGTGACATCAAAGCGCTCCTTTTCCCTCTAGAAACGGGAGCAGCGCTTTTGATCTCAGCCCCCAGTATCCCCCCCAGATTCCTATTTACTTGTACAACCCAAGCCTACGGGGGATCCTGCGCTTGATTCCGCCATATGTTCTGGGGCGGTTTCCGCTGCTTCCCTGGTTTTCTTTGGGAGGTGACTTGTCGGCGGGGGGAGGAGTAAGCAGTAATTTTTTTCTGTTTATTTATTTCCACGCTATCCTCTGCTCCGCGGGCACAGCAGGGGAGGGCACCTAACCCATTTCGTGTCAACCAGTCGCTTTGAAGCTGGCCACCATCAAACGCTTTCATTTTGGGGGGAACCCGGCCAGCTGTTTGTTTGCTTCCCTGCTTTATCTGGATTCAGGGAGATAATCTCCCAGGCCCCCGCGCTTAATCTGTGAGCCGCTGATGTTGCGTGAGGTATCGAAAGGGTCCCCTCTCCCCTGGATCGCTGGGGTATTTCCAGCTTAATGCAGAGTTTTACAGCATAACACTCATTTTCGGAGCAGCAGAGGACACGTGTGTGTCTAACAGCACAAACTGCTCTTGACTTTAGCGGGGATATTGTAACTCTAATTCTGTGCCAAAAGGTGGCCGTCTGCTCTGTATCACAGGAATATTCTGATATAATTGGGTTCCTAGCGAGTCCTTAGGATGTCTAACAGCAGGGTTCAGCTGCTGTCTGCATCCGAGCAAGAGCAAGGGATGTTCCCCTGGGTACCGACACGCAGGGCATGAGCTGAGGACGGGGGAAAACTCATCACAAGTGTGAAACCCCGACTTCTGCGGGCAGAAAGAGGGACCGGGTCTCAAAGTCAATTAGCGCAGGATCTGACTCGCAGTGTGTGAGCATCTGACAAAATGGAGTGGAAATGAATTCAATTCAGAGACATCTAATTTCATGAGAGACTCTCTAAGAATAATTCTGCCGCAGATGCTTAAAGTGATTTCAACATGAAAAGCAGGAAAGACGGAGAAGATGATAGAAAATGACTGCAGAATTTATACCTTCTCCTCCTTCCGCCAAGCCCTGCGCATCCCGCGCGTGTCCTGGCGTGAAAGCTGGAGAAAACCACAGTGTGAACACAACGGTTTCTTCTGTGTTTCTGTTGCCCTGGAACAAAGAGATGACCAGAGAAGGTGTGTGGAGCCGCCCGTCCTGGACCCACAGGGACCCGTTCAGGGGGAAAATCTGTGTGTTTTTAAAATGAAGTTTTTTAGCAACGTTGTAAGTGCTGCTTACGGGGTGAGAAGAGGCAACGTTTAAACGCCCTGCGCTGGTATCCGTCATTCTCACTGTCCTGGGGAGCTCTAGATGAGACGTCTGTGCCCTGTGTCGTGTTTGGGGAGCCAGATCTGAAATGCTCTGACACAGGGACTGGCGCTGATAGGAACACATGACCACTATTCTCTTTTTTTTTTTTCCCCTGCATTTTTCCTTCCTGCTGTTTAGGAGGTTTAAACAGCCTTGATTTTCTGTGGCTGACAACACACCCCATATGCTATTTATCTTGTCAGAACTCTCTCCCTCTGCCCTCAGCTCCCATTTTGTTCTCATTAATAGCGATTAGGAAAAATGGGGCTAAATACTTACTTTGGTATGATTTATCCAAATGTTGAACTGCGTAATTGGAGAAGCTAAGACATTATCCCTTCAGATTCTGTCAAGACTCAATTTCTGCATTTGATTTAATTTTTAGACTCATGACCCATAACAGTACGTGTATTTATTGCCTTTATGGTGTCCTGGCTGAACAATATATCTATCAGTCAGACGCGGGAAGCCGCGTATTATTTATAAGAATTTAAATAGTCGGTGTTTTTTAAGAACGCTTGTCCTTAGCACGCCGTTATTAACACGGAGCCCCTGATACAACAAAATTGAGAGTCAGCTGGAAGGAATGCCCTCATAATGAAGATATTTAATAACCGGCGTCAGGCTCCGATTTGCCTTTCGGTGACAGTGGTGACGCAGGAGCAAAGGCAGGGGAGCGCTTTGCACTGCGGAAACCTGCCCTGCCCCTTCCAGGGCTGGAGCCAGCGGCTTCCTCCCCTTCCACTCGCCGCTGGAAATGGCTCAGCGACGAAAGGCACCCGCGCACCGACACGTAAAATTTGGTCCTGCCTTTTTCAGCTCCTGGCCGGAGATGTGCACGCGCAGTGTGCACATGAGTGCATGTCACTGCTGTTCCGTGCATCCCTCTCCCCCTTCCCAATCCATCATTCCCACACCTGTTTTTTTTTTCACAGATCACTTTTGCACAGTTTTGGCCCTGACAGCCAGCTGAATGCAAATGCTCATCCTCAGCGAAGTGCAGCGCTCGGATGGCTCGTCGACGCGCAACTCGAACCAAAACCCAGACTCCTCCCAGTTCAAAGCCCAGTTTGCCGGGGTAAGGGCAGCCAGCGCGGGTCAGCAAGCGAAGTGACAAAGCATCACAGAAACTCAACCCTGCCATCACATCTGCATTGCCAGTGGTACTGCCCCACTTCCCAAATCGGCACTGACACCGTGTTGAAATCAGTAATAAAACAAGTAATCAAGCTACTAATATCTGCAAGCACCATTTTGGAGAAAAAATAATCGAGCAACCGTCGGGGAGTACAGTTAATGTAGAGAACAATTACTGTGGGCAGATGCTTAAGCAAGAGCCACAGTGGTAACAAACGCATGACTGTACAGAGGAGCGGTTCGCAGTACCAGGGATATTTTATTTGCGATGCCGAAATGAAAAGGAATAACTCTCAGATGAAGCTGACGCGTTTATCACCAAATTTTCTCCAGCAGCATTTTCCTTGGCGTGAAGCCTGCTAACACACGCGTGTGCACAGCGATACAGTTTTAGCGTAGTATTATTTGTTGCAGAAACTAATATAATTATTTAAAGCACACTCATTTATATCAGTGGTCATCTTTCTTCTTTTAAACACAGGCGCAGTAAGCGGTCAGCAGAGCTGTCTCTGAAGAAGACCGTTTAAACAAAAGCTCCCCGTTGCCATTTTCCGTAAGGATCTAACCACTAATCTTTTATTTTGAACCAGCCCTGAGACTTGGGCATGGCTCTTCCCTCCTTGTGAGACTCTTCCAGGGAACAATAAGAATATTGATTTTTTTTTTTTTTTTTAGACTCGTAATACAGCAATGATTCCCCCGCCCCTCCCCGTATTTTCCTTAGCATTCGGAGGGTTTTGACCAGCTTTAATTGCTACAAAGCTTCTCCTATTTTCTGGTGTCAGTGCTAAATTGCTAACCTGCTCCCTGCCGCACGGCAGCGGTTAGGACATCTCATTGCCCCTTTAATCCCAGTTCCTCTGCTGTGCATCTTCCTCTGCGAGGAGCAAAAACCACCTGGAGAACCCCAAAGCACAGAGAAAAAGCATCAAGAACATAAAGAAATGGGCTGGGCCATCCTGCTTAAAAACCTATGGGGCAGGGGAATCACTTGCTGGGAGAGGGTTGCCAAGAAGGAGTTTTACTGGTTTTAGTTTAAGGCTGAAGGTAAGAGTGGAAGTACCTAAATTGGGTTAACTGCAGTGCCCTGCGTTTGTCAGAGAGATTCCTGTCTATGCAGCCATTCAACCTGATGGGGAGAAAAAAGAGAAGTATTGTCACCGATTATTTTTTTAATTAAACTTCACCTTTCAGAAATCCCAAATTTCTAGTCATGAAATATTTTCCCCTGTAGTGAACTCAGCTTGATTTTTTAATGTGTACATGATATTTCAGTGCTTTCCCTGCCTTTATTTTCAAAAAGTTAAAAGTCCACATTCAAAACACTGTCTCAGCTTTAATAACCACATTATCGCTCTGGTTTTGATTTTAGGCCATATTCTGCATATTAGTACAACTGAAAGCCAGCAAAACTGCTCTGTATCTCCATTTAAAAAAATTGAGACAGTGACCTGCTGCGCACGTCCTTCTGTTGTGTTATGGACAGTGACAATAACCCCGCGTCAGGTGAGCTAGTGTCACATTAAAGCTCAGCTTTATGTTGTTTAAAATTTTGACTGCTTTTAGCCCAAATTCTAAGCAGAAACAATAGGCTTGATTTTCAGAATGAGGTCAATGGAAATCAGAGAGCCTTGCCCAATAAATAACTGGTTTCGGAACTTGGCGCACAGCGCACTGGCTGGGTATTTCCCCCACATGCCGGGATTTGCGAAGGGCTGTGTGCTCCTTCCCATCGACTTCCATGAACTTTGCATTTATCCATTCCTCTAGTGCTCTCTGGTTCCTATGGGAAATCTCCTTAATGTTGGAAATCTGGAGGTTAACTAGCTCCGAGTGGTATTTAGTTATTAAAAGCGTTGGCCGGGCTGAGCGAGGACGGGTTTCTCGTCCAGCAGATCCATGGCTCCGGCTGGGGAAATGCACACGGTCGAAGCCGAAAGGTCCTGTCCGTTCCCGGGCAGCATCGCCGGCCCCACTCCGACGACATCAGGGATGTAGGAGACCTCAGCCCCTCATCCCGGTGTCCTTCGCCACAGTGGCAATCACTATTATTGGGGTTTTTTTTTTAATTATATCAGTTGTCTTTTTTATGGTCAGGCAGTCAAGCGTCAGCATCAATTCCGAGAGTTAATATTGACGTCCTCTTAAAAGAGGTTTAAATATTGAAGGGAAAAGGGACTCGCTCTGGGCTTCCTCTCTTTGTGATGCTCGTCAATAAAACCTGAATTCGCAGAACAGTTGTCACAGCAATTTTTGGTGTCTTGCGCTGACATGATGCCTGAGCGGCAAATGTCGCTGGAATTTTTCAAATGAGCAAACTGCACTTATTAATTATGCTAATAAACACGACTCCAGATAGCTGCTCCGAGGAAGACAATGGCTGAAACTTGCTCCTGGTAAAAGGGGCAGTGGAGCAGTCGATGCCTTTGTTGTTTTTAGAGGAAAAAAAATCTTCCTCCACTTCTCGGGAAACAGCCGTTCGCAGATATAAACCAGAATCCTCAATATGCATAGCTCCATTTTAACCCCCATGCTATTTATTGATTGTCCCCGCAGTTACGCAGCGTTGTGCTTGTGTGCGCCGGCGCTCTGCGTGCCGCGTATCACCCCTCCCTTCCTCCAGCGGCGCCTCTTTGGAAAAACGCCTCTGATTTCCCCTCAGAGTTTGAGGTCAATAGGCCATAACTGATGATTTTGAACCTATAGCCAGACGTAATTTATGGATTGTTTCGGGTTTGGTGTGTTTAACTGTTTCTGGGAGCGGATCCTTTGTGCGCAGCTGAGATCCAGGCTTTAGGGGCGAGAGGCGTATGGGCTGTAGCAATGCTCGGTGCTATAGCAAAGTCAGATCTGCCTCTCCATAAATTATGTATAGTTCTTACCGAAAAGTGTTTGTATTTCCTAATACAGCTCTGGATCATCTCACTAGAGCAAGGGAAATGTTAAAAGGAAGTCAGTTGTCACGTATCAGAAATTAATTTTCATTTGTTAAGCACAGAATGCATTTAGTTCTCAAATTTTGTTTATCGGGCTAATATTGACAAAATACGGCTTTGCTTTCCTCACTCTCTAACAACTTAGGCAATGTTTGCCGTGGATGAAAGGTTAAGGTTTTACATTACAATACGTAAACATTAATTAAAAAAAAAAATATATATATATATATATCTATCTCCTGATCTCCAGCAAGGCCAGCATCGCCCGGATGGCGCGGGCTGCCTGTGCGGAAGGCAGCGCGGAAGCCGGCCGGGACAGGGGCTGCGGCGTGCTGCACCCATCAGTTTGGTTTTGACTTAAACTGTCTGAGCAGCTCTTGGGAGCCATCCCCTTGCGCTTTACATCACCAAAACCATCTGCTAGAGTTGTGCCTTCAATCGCCTGGTCCTCTAGAGGCAGCAGGGAGAAAAAAGGCAAAGTGAAATCCTTCTGTGGAAAGTTTGGGGTTTTTTTAAAAAAAAAAATTTAAAAATTAACCTCTTCAAGCCTGAATGAAGTTTTTGCAACCCCAGCCCGGGTCAGGCAGAGGCTGGATTGCACCCATCCCTCAGGAGCTCGTGGTGCTATGGGGTGCCCTGAGGTGAGCCAGGTGCCTGAGGATGCATCGCACACGCCAGGGAGCAAATAAACGGCACTGGCAAAAGCCACCGATGAGGTTCGGATGTGACCTGGTGCCAGGCGCTGCCATCAGCAGTACTGCAGCGTCGGGCTGTGTCAGCGCGGAACGTGCCATGAGCTCAGGGAACTCGGCAAGAAAAACGCCACGGGGAGTCCAGATCGAAGACTGAGCTGCTGCTCTCTCCCTGGGGCTGGAGCGGAGCATCCCCGGCTGCCCGCGACGCTGCAGGGGCAGCTGCACACATGCAACGAATGCGTGAGTGCTCATGCTCACTCATCACAGGCTCTGACCCCCACCCCAGCACCCAGGCACCACGGGGTGGGATGGAGATGAACCCACAGCCTTTAATTCTGGATTTATGGCTGCTGCTGATCCTAAGCTCACCTTTTGCCATGACAGTGTCTGAATGCAACATTGGGGATTAATAAACGGGAAAAGCCGGGACCTTAACTGTCAGGAATATAGTCGATGTGTCCAGCACTAAACCCAACAACCATAAACCACGGAGGAATCCACTTCACCTCAAGAAAACCCAGCTACCCGGCACGTAGGGTTAACATCATCAAGCCAAGATGCTAAGAGAGCACGGCTGTCGCTACAAGGAGTTAAAAGGAAGCAAACCTCCCTGTATTTTATGTCACAACTCTCCCTTTTTTTTTTGTCTGCGTGTGTGTGGCCAAGCCAAGTTCTTTTTTAGCTCTACCCTTTTGAAAACTGCTGGTTACAGACAAATTAAAATGCCAGGACTGAAATTGCCCACGTTTGCCCCTAAGGGAGCCTGCGCTGTCATCTTTCATTAGATGCTGGTAGACCAAAAGCCCAAGGCAAAGTGAGAGCTGGTTCCTAAGAAAGGGCTGCGAGCCAGGAGCTGCATCTCTCTGCTGTAATCTTGCATCTCTGTCCTTTCAAGTTTAAGCTGAGCAATGCTTTCTTGGACATGTCTGTTTTCATACTGCAAATTTCAGTCTTAAAATCAACAGCAAATATGAACTGGGTATTCCAGAGTCCTAAATTGTCAAGACAGGCCAATGCATTTTCTCGGAGCAATCTGATGGTTTTGTCTTGTGTCAGCCTTTACATCCTCCAGCGCAGATGATGCGTTTGGATGGTTTAATAAAGAGCTGTTTAGAAATGTGACTGTTATTATTTATTTTTTTTTAAATAGAGTCACATAATCTTTCAGTAACAAAAGTGGGATTTTCCTAATACTTTCTTTCATCATTTTGAAGGAGGGATGGTGGCTGGGTAACACAGAGGTGAAATGCTCTAGTTTGAGAAGAGAAAAAAAAAAGTCTAAAATTATGCCTGCACAAGGAGCTTAATAAACCATAAAGGCCAGTGGCTTTCCAGGATCCTTTCACTTTGTGTTTGAATTATAGATGTGCTTTGACTTAGAAAAATGGGGCTGCTCCTTGGTGCCTGCGTAGGCACTCGGCCGGGCAGGAGCCTCCGGAAGGAGCCGAAGCCCAAATCCCATTCCTCACCAGCAACTCAAACTGCACTTTGCTGTTGGGCCCAAAGGAGAAAAACTTCCTATTGCCAGAAGCAGTGAATAGGTGAGGAAGAGGAGGCTCTTGGACACCATCTCTGTGCCACCTTATCCCTACAAAACCCTGCTGAGGAAATCAAGCTGGGAAGCCATACTGGACTGCCTGGCTGGTGCAGCCTTTGCACGGACGGCCACCATGCAGCTCAGTAGCAGGTGGCTGAACATGGTATTTTTTAAGGCATGCAGAAGTGTTGAAAGCCTGCAGAAGCCAGCCCAGTTGTTTTTGCTCGTCTGTCGCTCTAGGCAGTGAAAGAATTTACTCCGTTTCCATCCACCTTCTTCTATTTATTTGTATCGAGTTACGGTGGGGAAAGGAGCCACCTTAGATGGCTCTTACTGTCCTGGAGTCAGCAAGGCCTCAGTTTTCAGACCGTTATATCTCTGTGCTCCTAATCTCAGTGTTTTGTTTTTTTTTTTTCCCTAGCTGCTCCTGAATTAACTGTTATTCTGTGTATACAACACAAAGCAAACAACTGCACCGCAAAGTCCAGCGTGCGTTTCTCTCTGCGGCAGGCAGGGCCGCTTCACTGTACGACATCCGCGACTGATGGAGCGCATGAACCCGTAACGCAAAGTAAAGAAAACTGGAAAACACTGTGTTCCAGAAGTTATTGGGCAAGGCGGTGGGGAATTAATTCTCATGGCACTACGGCTCCAGAGGAGGCAAAAATAACAAGCTGCGCTTAGCAGAAGTAAACACCTGTGACAATCCCATGCCATTCTGTGCTGGGCGCCTCGAGACCCCAAAGGGGAAGCATTTTGGCTTTAGTCTGGGGAGTTTCTGCTGTACCTGAGCACTCTGTTGGAAGGCATTGTGGTGGGGCCGTATGAGAGGTCTTAGCAAGGGCAAACATTCCTGCGATGCCATAACTTGGCATTTTGACTGCAGATTTTCTTTCAGTGCATCCCAAAGGCTTGCTTCGAGCATGCAACGAGGAAGGTACTTCCCTGGCCTTCACTGAACAGCACTGCCACTGCTCTGCCTTCCTGATTTCACTCCTTCTCACTTTTTAAGTAAATTTATGCTCATACACCACAGATGAAGTTTCACCTATCCCGCCGGTTGCCAGAGGCTACTCATTTGGGATAAAGCAGGGATTTAATCTCACGTACGTAGTCTAAATAAAACCAGAAGAGTGAAAAGCAGCAGATCAGACGTTGGCTCTTATTTTGCTCTCACTTCTCCTGACTCTGCAGATAATTTTTCCAGACTGGAGGGGTGGCAAGGGTGGCACGTGTGCCCAGCAAGCCTTTGTGATGCCCAGCGAGGATGCAACCGCGTCTCCTTGTTTGGCTTTTTTAGCCCTCCGCTTATCCATTCTATGGGATATGGGCATGGAAAAAAACCAACCAAGTCTCTTGTGAAGAAGCCTGGGAACAGCCGTCAGGCAGCAGTGGTGCCTGATCCAGTACAAACTGGGATGGTTTCTCCACCAGCATGAAGAGACTGGTGCTCTAAAGAAGCCACTTTGGCCACGGAGCAAAGGTTGCAGCAGTGGGAGCTGCGGGGTTGCAAGAAGGGCAAATTTAGTCTAAAATCCAAAACACCATTTAGTTTCCTGACTTACAAAAGAGGATAATCACACTCCCTTTACATGGGTATCATGCCGTTTAATTAGTAAATGATTAATTTGTTAATGATTTCCCTGGCATGGAAAGCGCTGCTGAACAGCTTCTTTCCCCAGCCATGTAAATCCACAGCAGAAGGGAGGGACATCTGCACCTTCTCGGGGCCGCGCCTGCCGACTCCCCCGTTCCCCTGCTGCTCTGCCCACATTTATTCAGTTGGTAGCTGCAGCGAGTGAACCGCGGCCCTGGGAACCCCTCCCTGCAGCACCTTTGCAACGAGCCACGCAAGACCTCTGTGATGCTGAAGCCGCGTCGTTGCCCTCTCTGAAGTGAGAAGGTGTTTCCGTGGAGCAGGACGAGAACTGGGAAGGGGATCAGCTCTCCTGGTGCCCACCACTGCGCCTCATTCAGAGCTGCCTGCAGAAGACGCGTTGCAAACCTACACATAAAACACGCCGTTCTGCTCTGTAAACACTCAAATGTATCAAATGCGGGTTTATTCACAATTCCAGCAAATAAGATTATCAGTGAAAAGAGAGGGAAGCAGAAAAGAATTGCAGCCTTGCTTAAGAAAGGCTTAAGTTGAAATTGGCTTAAATGGGTCTTTTAAGCCAATTTCTCCAATCAAGACGAAAGGCTGTTTGAAAAACAGATCAAAACAAGCCTCGTTTCCTTGCAAAGGGAGTTGATCAGAACGGCATTTTCCATAAAACGGGTTTGAGAGGGACCATGAGGAGGCTGGGGCTGATGCCCCGTGCTGGTTTGTGCCTCCATGGCACGCACTGCAGCGTTCCCATCCCCTCGTGCGGCTGTTTCACCACCTTCTTCTCCCCCCCCAGGGGTTAGTTTGCTACAGAGACAGATGAAAAGCTCCAAAAAGGTTTCCCTTTCCCTGACCCTACTCCAAAGCTTCCCTGACCACAACGGCCTCTGGGAGCATCCCAGGTTTCGGGGAGCTGGGTGGCTGCAGAGATACGGCTCACGCCTACCCTCTGCTGTGGGTCCTGCCCTTTTAATTCCTGTGAGCAGCTTATCTGCCTTGCCTTATCTCAATCCTTTTCTTCTCCATGATGCCTTTCTTACCCTAACCTTCCTGCCATCCTTTTCCCTGGCCCAGCTAAACCCAGCTGCCCCTTTTCCAGCTTTTTACCTGAAGCCACATGACTCCCAAGCAAGTGCTTTTTTTTTTTTTTTTTTTAAGGCTCTTGAATTTAAAAAGCTCCAGTTTTGAAGCTCAGTGGTGAAATATAACTCTGACATCAGCCTTGTGGCACCGGAAAAAAACCTGCTATGAGCGTGAGGAGAGCTGGACCCCGTAGATCTTGAGCGGCTTCATGTTCCTTAGGAAAGCTTAACACACAAATACGCCATGCAAAAGCCATGCATTCAGCTCTCTGCAAGCTGGTGAGATTGGCTTAGAAATAATGAGGTTTAAAAATAGAGTAAAATACATTTTGGGCAACTTTCATCCGCTCCTTGGCTTTGGAGTGGTTTTCAGTTTGGCTCTGGGGATCACTTCAATCCCATTTCCAAGTTCTTCTCTGTACCCTGGAGGGCCAGACATCTACTTGAAGAAATCAAATCAAATCGGAGATTGCCAGAAACCCCAGAAAAAGACTGATGGTTTTGAAACCAAACAAAATCTTCACTCCAAATGGAAGCTGAGTCCAGCCTGACAACAAAAATCACAAGTTGGCAGCGCAGCCCTCCTAGCGAGGCATCCGCGCTGATTAGCGCTGCTGCCTCATTAACATGCATACTGTAATTTCATTTGCTCCAGGATTGCTTTGATGTTAATTCCAGCATTTTGGTGCAGTGTGGTACTGCACTTTGTGTTTCCAGGCTAGCATCCCTCTCTTCTGCAGCCCCAGCCTTTTCTTTCTCCAGTCTGCCCTCGCTCTGGCCACTAAAGCACCAGCCACCTTCACCCTCCCACCTTGCAGCCTGGCCCCATACTGGTTGTGCTCTCCTTTCCATATAATTCTCTCTCCCTGTCATTTTTCAGCCATCCTTTCATATATTTTTTCTAAACTATATGGACCTTTTTTACCAAGCCCCAAAAAGTGCCACACTCAGTGTCTGCGTGCTATAGATGCTCCTGGGGACCGTGCACCCCAAACGCCTTGCACCCCACTGGGAAACACTGGCCTCTGTCCTCCTGGGTGACCCTGAGCTGGAGCACAGGAGATCGGCACGAGAAGGCACCGACCGGAGTAGTAAATCCCGTGTACGCTAAAGAGAAAATAAAATAAATGCAATGAGAAAATAATTTGTAATAAATGCAAAAAAACCCCAAACAAAACGCAAGTGCAGCATGGACAAGGGCATCAGATGGATGTCCAGCGAGGCAGGGGAAGAGGTTTCACGCAGGTCGTTACTGGGAGCTGAGCTACCAGGACAGTCAGATGTGTGGCCAAGGTCAGCAGGGGCTGGGGATGTCATCAAGAGGTTTTGTTCAAAGCAAGATGAGGACCTCACCTCCCTGCAGAATCACTCGTTTCCACACTGCTCCAATGCAGCTTCCAGATATCCTGGGCATTTACGATCCTGAGGGCTCAGAGCCTCCTCAAAACATGGGCAGGGCAGAGAAGCTCGTCTGCTTTATTGTCTGGGAGATCAACGACTTTAATAATTAGCATCTTACTTACACATGATTTCTATACTCAATTTGAATCTTAATTAGAGATGGAGAGGGGGATTTAGAAAGCGTGATGTAGCACAACACCGCCAGTGTCCCTGCCCGCCCTCCCGCAGGACCCGTGGCAAACCCGCTGCTGCATTTGGGACATCATATGGCGGCTGCTGCTCCCCGGGGAGCCCTCGGTCCCTCTGGTGAGGACACTGGCACTGGAGGGTCCCACGGCCCCAGCATCCATGCACGCACCGCCCCAACACGCAGCTCCAGCCCGCAGAGACAGGGGCTGCCTAAGGGGTCACCCCATGAGCATCCCCAGCTCGCAGGGGCCACATGTCACCATCACCTTCTGCTAAAGGGGGACGTGACCAGTGCCAGAACCACCTCTCCTCGCAGGACAGGCTGCAAGGGCACACGGAGCAGTTTCGGATGCGGCTGAGGCCCAGGGTGCCACAGCTGTAAAAATCCGCTGTGATTTAGGGACCAAGAAAGGGAGCGAGAGGCTGTCGGCGCAGGCAGGCAGCCTGAAACCTCTTTACACGGGGACCTGCCTTAAAAACACGTGACGCGTTTGAAGCCCACCATTTTAATTAAACTGATTTAACGTCGAAGCTCGCGAGGGGCGCGGGGCTGGCAAACACAAAGGAGCCGCACAATCGCTTTGGCTCCATTGTTGACGGGCTTTTGCTCTCTGTTTGTACAATAACCTATTGAACTTTTCCAGACTGTAATTCAATACAGAATAGATCCTTGCAGGAGGCTTTTTTGGCAGGGAGCACTGAAGGCCTTGAATCAATTTCACTTTTCCAGCATGGCTGTTTAATGTATTGATACCAGCTGGAAAAAAAAAAAAAAAAAAAAAAAAAAAAAAAAAAGAAAAATAAAAAGGAATCAATGTTACTTTTATTTGTCCTGAGCTGAGGCCTTTTGGATCCGTTCTTTGTGACACTGATACCATGCAGCGTGTGGCTATTGTCCCACCTTTGCCAGGAAAAGCAAAGACTGGTAATGTGAAACAAGGCAGGTTTTGTTTCCTCAGTAATACTTCCCACGTTTGCAAAGGCTTAAAACCTTTTACAGAAAGAGAAGAGTCCGGCAATCGCACTGCTGCACAGTTTAGCCAGTTGTTCCAGTGATGCTGAGACACCACGGCGCAACGCCTGGGACCCTGCCTGGGTGTGCAGCCAAGGCGATGCTGAGGACGGGACATTGCCCCATTGCTCCGACACACACCGGGCCTAAGCACCGCATCACTCCAAACAGGGCTCTTCCAGGTCCGTCTTTGAGGATCTGGTTTAAAAACAACCCAGGGAGCTGCTGCTGTGATCTGGCAGCACAGCCGGGTCTGGCCCTACACAGGACCTGTGCTGCATCCCCATCCCTGCATCCCAGGCAGCGGCACGGCTATGTCTGCACAACCTCAGAGCAAGGGCGAGAGGAGAGAAAGCATCCTTACAGCTGTGGCCAAGCCTGGGGTGGGCTTGGTGGAGCCCACCACCGCCCCTCCATAAGGGATGGGGAGCGCGAAGGAGCTGGGGGACATCTGCAGTTTTGGGAACGCGGCCTGAAAGCGCAGGCTCCATAGTAGGGGATGCGCTCAGTGCACCAGAAGTGCTCCCAAAAGACAAGGCTGTTAATTGTTACTTAAGCAATCAAGCTGTATCCAGATTGCCCGGGGTGCAGCAGCAGCGGAAGGTGTCTTACTGCCAGAGTGAGAAGTGGCATCGTCGGGGCCCCTCTTTGCTGGGAAACTTTTGCTGGGAGTGTGAACAAAAGCTGTGGGCTGCCTGGGGGCTGCTGGTGTGACATGCGAACATAAAGCACCTGGGAGAGAAGTCGGAGAAACCAGCCAAAAGCCAGCACGCAGAGGGGAAACAAATCCCTCTTGGGTTGAGCCAAACTTCCAGACAAAACCAGGGAGGAGGACTGGGACAGGTCAGACCTGCCTGGGCTCCTGGGCATCCCTGCTAAACCTGCGTGCCTTTTCCAGCCCCAGAAGAGGACATTTGCCTGCCTTGCCCCCATCCCAGCTCTCCCCGAGCCGTGCTGTGTGCAGGGGCCTGGGCTCCATCCTGCATCGTTTATACGTACACGCACCAACACACAGTGCATAGGAACGTCTCCATAGAGGTGGGATGTGCTTGGTGACAGCTTTCCTAGGAAAAGTGAAGGCTGGATTTCACAAATTTCACAAACCTTTAAGTGATGTAAAAGCACAAATCCCCCTGACTTACACTCTGTTAGGATTTGCCCCAAACGAGGACACTCATGCCACAGCAGTTAATTACAGGGAAACAGGATGGCTGTTTTGAGTGGAGTTTCACTTGCTGAAGATCTGCCCTGGAGATTTAGTCCTGGATTTAAAAGGCAGCTGCTTATGGTCCAGAGCTTTCTGCCCTACCAGGGGGAGAGAGGGTAAAACACGTGCCTAAAATATCCATTTCTGTGTGCATTGCAAGGTGCCTGTGCCTCCCTCCCTGATCAGAAATCCAAGCTGTTCCATGTTACTGTAGCAAGTCCTGGCAAAGGGAACCGGGAAACAAAGTCACTGCTTATACTTAGGTGCTGCACTGTAAATCCAATCTTAATTTAGAGCAATTTCTGAAAGATAAATAAAAAAGTTCACCTGACGAGGTGTTGGTGAACCGTACAACGTGCCTGCAAATCAAAGCCCCATCAAATCAAAACTTAGCTGGGAAAGGGAAATAAATGGCAGGGGAG